>WOXC01001828.1:0-16424 GCA_011680675.1 Gymnobelideus leadbeateri
GACCATAATTCTATAGAAACAGGCATTACATGTAACTTGTTTTCTGGGAATGATTGTCTTAGCTAGAGTTCTTAAAAACATCCATTAAATCTCTATTGCTTGGTCTTCTTTTGTTGGAAATGGCATGATTAGGTTTTCAGCCATTGAATCCAATGTAGGCAGTTGTAAAGGACTTTTGCTAAAAGAGTAAAAGGAAACTTTCAGCAGTCTGACTTAAGATGTTGAGGGTTGAAGTAACTGTGTGTACAACAGTGCTTAGAATTCTTGTATTTTAAAGGACTTCTGAGAAATTCATGTTTTCACCTTTTTTTCAGTTTGCCTATTCTGAGCATGTTTGGTAGAAAGGTATATATGACCATATCTCTATAGTAACAGGCATTACATGTAACTTGTTTTCTGGGAAAGATTGTCTTAACTAGATTTCTTAAAAACATCCATTAAATTTCTGTTGTTTGGTATTCTTTTGTTGGAAATGTCATCCTTTGGTTTTCATCCTTTGAAACCAATGTAGGCAGTTATAAAGCACTTTTGCTAGAAGAGTAAAAGCAAACCTTTAGCAGTTGATTAAAGATGTGGAGAGTTGAAGGAACTGTGTGTACAACAGTGCTTAGAATTCTAGTATTTCAAAGGAATTCTGAGAAATTCATGTATTCACCTTTTTTTCAGAATGCCTATTCTGAGCATGTTTGGTAGAGAAGGTATATATGACTATAATTCTATAGAAAGAGGCATTTCATGTAACTTCTTTTCTGGGAAAGATTCTCTTAGGTAGAGTTCTTAAAAACAGCCATTTCATCTCTATTGTTTGGTATTCTTTTGTTGGAAATGGCATCCTTAGGTTTTCACCCTTTGAAACCAATGTAGGCAGTTATAAAGCACTTTTGCTAAAAGAGTAAGAGGAAAGTTTCAGCAGTGTGACTAAAGTTGTTGAGGGTTGAAGGAACTTTGTGTTCAACAGTGCTTAGGATTCTTGTATTTTAAAGGGCTTCTGAGAAATTCATGTTTTCACCTTTTTTTCAGTTTGCCTATTCTGAGCATGTTTGGTAGAAAGGTATATATGACCATATCTGTAGAATACAGGCATTACATGTAACTTCTTTTCTGGGAAAGATTCTCTTAGCTAGAGGTCTTAAGAGCAGCCATTACATCTCTATTGTTTGGTATTCTTTTGTTGGAAATGGCATCCTTAGGTTTTCACCCATTGAAAATAATGTAGGCAGGTATAAAGCACTTTTGAAAGATTGAAAGCAAAGGCCTTAGCGGTATGAATAAAGATGTTGAGAGTGGAGGGAGCTTTGTTTACAACAGCTTAGAATTCTAGATTTTAAAGGACTTTCTGAGAAATTCATGTTTTCACCTTTTTTTCAGTTATCGTATTCTGAGCATGTTTGGTAGAGAAGGTATATATGACCATAATTATGGATAACGGGCGTTATGCATGTAACGTCTTTTCTGGGAAAGATTCTCTTAGCTAGAGTTCTTTAAAGCATTCATTAAATCTCTATTGCTTGGTCTTCTTTTGTTGGAAATGGCATCCTAATGTTTTTCACCAATTGAAGCTAAGGTAGGCAGGTATAAAGCACTTTTGCTAAAAGAGTGAAAGCAAACCTTCAGCAGTCTGACTAAAGATGTGGAGAGTTGAAGGAACTGTGTGTACAACAGTGCTTAGAATTCTTGTATTTTAAAGGAATTCTGAGAAATTCATGTTTTCACCTTTTTTTTCAGTTTGCGTATTCTGAGCATGTTTGGTAGAGAAGGTATATATGACCATAATTCTATAGAAACAGGCATTACATGTAACTTCTTTTCTGGGAAAGATTTTCTTTGCTAGAGTTCTTAAAAACAGACATTACATCTCTATTGCTTGGTCTTCTTTTGTTAGAAATGGCATCCTTATGTTTTCACCCTTTGAAACCAATGTAGGCAGTTATAAAGCACTTTTGCTAAAGGAGTAAAAGGAAACTTTCAGCAGTCTGACTTAAGATGTTGAGGGTTGAAGGAACTGTGTGTAGAACAGTGCTTAGAATTCTAGTATTTTAAAGGACTTCTGAGAAATTCAGGTTTTCACCCTTTTTCAGTTAGCCTATTCTGAGCATATTTGGTAGAAAGGTATATCTGACCATATCTCGACAATAACAGGCATTACATGTAAGTTCTTTTCTGGGAAAGATTCTCTTACCTAGAGGTCTTAAAAACAGCCATTACATCTCTATTGTTTGGTATTCTTTTGTTGGAAATGGCATCCTTAAATTTTAACCCATTGAAACCAAAGTAGGCAGCTATAAAGCACCTTTGCTAAAACAGTAAGAGCAAAGATTCCGCAGTGTGACTAAAGTTATGGAGAGTTGAAGGAACTTTGTGTACAACAGTCCTTAGAATTCTTGTATTTTAAAGGACTTCTGAGAAATTCAGGTTTTCACCTTTTTTTTCAGTTAGCCTATTCTGAGCACGTTTGGTAGAGAAGGTATATATGACCATAATTCTATAGAAACAGGCATTACATGTAACTTCTTTTCTGGGAAAGATTCTCTTGGCTAGAGGTCTTAAAAGCAGCCATTACATGTCTATTGCTTGGTCTTCTTTTGTTCGAAATGGCATCCTTAGATTTTCACCCATTGAAACCAATGTAGGGAGTTATAAATCACTTTTGCTAAAAGAGTAAAAGGAAACTTTCAGCAGTCTAACTTAAGATGTTGAGGGTGGAAGGAACTGGGTGTACAACAGTGTTTAGAATTCTTGTATTTTAAAGGACTTCTGAGAAATTCAGGTTTTCACCTTTTTTCCAGTTAGCCTATTCTGAGCATGTTTGGTAGAAAGGTATATCTGACCATATCTGGACAATAACAGTTATTACATGTAACATCTTTTCTGGGAAAGATTCTCTTACCTAGAGGTCTTAAAAGCAGCCATTACGTCTCTATTGTTTGGTATTCTTTTGTTGGAAATGGCATCCTTAAATTTTCACCCATTGAAACCAAAGTAGGCAGGTATAAAGCACCTTTGCTTAAACAGTAAAAGGAAAGATTCCGCAGTGTGACTAAAGTTATGGAGAGTTCAAGATACTTTTTGTACAACAGTCCTTAGAATTCTTGTATTTTAAAGGACTTCTGAGAAATTCAGGTTTTCACCTTTTTGTTCAGTTACCCTATTCTGAGCATGTTTGGTAGAGAAGGTATATCTGACCATAACTCTATAGAAACAGGCATTACATGTAACATCTTTTCTGAGAAAGATTCTCTTAACTAGAGTTCTTAAAAACATCCATTACATCTCTATTTCTTGTTCTTCGTTTGTTGGAAATGGCATCCTAATGTTTTTCACCAATTCAAGCCAAAGAAGGCATTTATAAAGCACTTTTGCTAAAAGACTAAAAGCAAACCTTCAGCAGTCGGACTAAAGATGTGGAGAGTTGAAGGAACTTTGTGTACAACAGTGCTTAGAATTCAAGTATTTCAAAGGACTTCTGAGAAATTCATGTATTCACCTTTTTTTCAGAAATCCTATTCTGAGCATGTTTGGTAGAGAAGGTATATATGACCAAAATTCTATAGTAACAGGCATTACATGTAACGTCTTTTCTGGGAAAGATTCTCTTAGCTAGAGGTCTTAAAAACAGCCATTACATCTCTATTGCTTGGTCTTCTTTTGTTCGAAATGGCATCCTTAGATTTTCACCCATTGAAACCAATGTATGCAGTTATAAAGCACTTTTGCTAAAGGAGTAAAAGGAAACTTTCAGCACTCTGACGTAAGATGTTGAGGGAGGAAGGAACTGGGTGTACAACAGTGCTTAGAATTCTTGTATTTTAAAGGACTTCTGAGAAATTCAGGTTTTCACCTTTTTTTTCAGTTAGCGTATTCTGAGCATCTTTGGTAGAGAAGGTATATATGACCATAATTCTATACAAACAAGCATTACATGTAACATCTTTTCTGGGAAAGATTTTCTTAGCTAGAGTTCTTAAAAACAAACATTACATCTCTATTGCTTGGCCTTCTTTTGTCAGAAATGGCATCCTAAGGTTTTCACCCTTTGAAACCAATGTAAGCAGGTATAAAGCACTTTTGCTAAAGCAGTAAAAGCAAACCTTCAGCAGTCTGACTTAAGATGTGGAGGGTTGAAGGAACTGTGTGTAGAACAATGCTGAGAATTCTAGTATTTTAGAGGACTTCTGAGAAATTCAGGTTTTCACCCTTTTTCAGTTAGCCTATTCTGAGCATATTTGGTAGAAAGGTATATCTGACCATATCTCGACAATAACAGGCATTACATGTAAGTTCTTTTCTGGGAAAGATTCTCTTACCTAGAGGTCTTAAAAACAGCCATTACATCTCTATTGTTTGGTATTCTTTTGTTGGAAATGGCATCCTTAAATTTTCACCCATTGAAACCAAAGTAGGCAGGTATAAAGCACCTTTGCTAATACAGTAAGAGCAAAGATTCCGCAGTGTGACTAAAGTTATGGAGAGTTGAAGGAACTTTGTGTACAACAGTCCTTAGAATTCTTGTATTTTAAAGGACTTCTGAGAAATTCAGGTTTTCACCTTTTTTTTCAGTTAGCCTATTCTGAGCATGTTTGGTAGAGAAGGTATATCTGACCATAACTCTATAGAAACAGGCATTACATGTAACATCTTTTCTGGGAAAGATTCTCTTAACTAGAGTTCTTAAAAACATCCATAAATCTCTATTGCTTGGTCTTCGTTTGTTGGAAATGGCATCCTAATATTTTTCACCAATTGAAGCTAATGAAGGCAGGTATAAAGCACTTTTGCTAAAAGACTAAAAGCAAACCAGCAGTCGGACTAAAGATGTGGAGAGTTGAAGGAACTGTGTGTACAACAGTGCTTAGAATTCTAGTATTTCAAAGGACTTCTGAGAAATTCATGTATTCACCTTTTTTTCAGAATGCCTATTTCTGAGCATGTTTGGTAGAGAAGGTATATATGACCATAATTCTATAGAAACATGCATTGCATGTAACGTCTTTTCTGGGAAAGATTCTCTTAGCTAGAGGTCTTAAAAACAGCCATTACATCTCTATTGCTTGGTCTTCGTTTGTTGGAAATGGCATCCTAATGTTTTTCACCAATTCAAGCCAAAGAAGGCAGGTATAAAGCACTTTTGCTAAAAGACTGAAAGCAAACCTTCAGCAGTCGGACTAAACATGTGGAGAGTTGAAGGAACTGTGTGTACAACAGGGCTTAGAATTCTAGTATTTCAAAGGACTTCTGAGAAATTCATATATTCACCTTTTTCAGAATGCCTATTCTGAGCATGTTTGGTAGAGAAGGTATATATGACCATAATTCTATAGAAACAGGCATTACATGTAACTTCTTTTCTGGGAAAGATTCTCTTCGCTAGAGGTCTTAAAAACAGCCATTACATCTCTATTGCTTGGTCTTCTTTTGTTCGAAATGGCATCCTTATAGTTTCACCCATTGAAACCAATGTAGGCAGTTATAAAGCACTTTTGCTAAAAGAGTAAAAGGAAACTTTCAGCAGTCTGACTTAAGATGTTGAGGGTGGAAGGAACTGGGTGTACAACAGTGCTTAGAATTCTGGTATTTTAAAGGACTTCTGAGAAATTCAGGTTTTCACCTTTTTTCCAGTTCGCCTATTCTGACCATGTTTGGTAGAAAGGTATATCTGACCATAATTGGACAATAACAGGCATTACATGTAACTTCTTTTCTGGGAAAGATTCTCTTACCTAGAGGTCGTAAAAGCAGCCATTACATCTCTATTGTTTGGTATTCTTTTGTTGGAAATGGCATCCTTGAATTTTCACCCATTGAAACCAATATAGGCAGTTATAAAGCACTTTTGCTACAAGAGTAAAAGCAAACCTTTAGCAGTCTAACTAAAGAGGTGGAGAGTTGAAGGAACTGTGTTTACAACAGTGCTTAGATTTCTAGTATTTCAAAGGAATTCTGAGAAATTCATGTATGCACCTTTTTTTCAGAATGCCTATTCTGAGCATGTTTGGTAGAGGAGGTATATATCACCATAATTCTATAGGAATAGGCATTCCATGTAACTTCTTTTTTGGGAAAGATTCTCTTAGCTAGAGGTCTTAAAAACAGCCATTACATCTCTATTGCTTGGTCTTCTTTTGTTGGAAATGGCATCCTTAGAGTTTCACCCATTGAAACCAATGTAGGCAGTTATAAAGCACTTTTGCTAAAAGAGTAAAAGGAAACTTTCAGCAGTCTGACTTAAGATGTTGAGAGTGGAAGGAACTGGGTGTACAACAGTCCGTAGAATTTTTGTATTTTAAAGGACTTCTGAGAAATTCAGCTTTTCACCTTTTTTTCAGTTAGCGTATTCTGAGCATGTTTGGTAGAGAAGGTATATCTGACCATAACTCTATAGTAACAAGCATTACATGTAACATCTTTTCTGAGAAAGATTTTCTTACCTAGAGTTCTTAAAAACATCCATTACATCTCTATTGCTTGGCCTTCTTTTGTCAGAAATGGCATCCTTGAATTTTCACCCATTGAAACCAATATAGGCAGTTATAAAGCACTTTTGCTACAAGAGTAAAAGCAAACCTCTAGCAGTCGAACTAAAGAGGTGGAGAGTTGAAGGAACTGTGTACAACAGTGCTTAGAATTCTAGTATTTCAAAGGACTTCTGAGAAATTCATGGATTCACCTTTTTTTCAGAATGCCTATTCTGAGCACGTTTGGTAGAGAAGGTATATATAACCATAATTCTATAGAAACAGGCATTACATGTGACTTCTTTTTTGGGAAAGATTCTCTTCGCTAGAGGTCTTAAAAACAGCCATTACATCCCTATTGTTTAGTATTCTTTTGTTGGAAATGGCATCCTTAAATTTTAACCCATTGAAACCAAAGTAGGCAGGTATAAAGCACCTTTGCTAAAACAGTAAGAGCAAAGATTTCGCAGTGTGACTAACATTATGGAGAGTTGAAGGAACTTTGTGTACAAAAGTCCATAGGTTTCTTGTATTTTAAAGGGCTTCTGAGAAATTCAGGTTTTCACCTTTTTTTCAGTTAGCGTATTCTGAGCATGTTTGGTAGAGAAGGTATATCTGACCATAACTCTATAGAAAGAGGCATTACATGTAACATCTTTTCTGGGAAATATTCTCTTAACTAGAGTTCTTAAAAACATCAATTAAATCTCTATTGCTTGGTCTTCGTTTGTTGGAAATGGCATCCTAATGTTTTTCACCAATTCAAGCCAAAGAAGGCAGGTATAAAGCACTTTTGCTAAAAGAGTAAAAGGAAACTTTCAGCAGTCTGACTTAAGATGTTGAGGGTTGAAGGAACTGTGTGTACAAAAGTGCTTAGAATTCTTGTATTTTAAAGGACTTCTGAGAAATTCATCTTTTCACCTTTTTTTCAGTTTGCGTATTCTGAGCATGTTTGGTAGAGAAGGTATATATGACCATAATTCTATAGAAACAGGCATTACATGTAACTTCTTTTCTGGGAAAGATTTTCTTAGCTAGAGTTCTTAAAAACATCCATTACATCTCTATTGCTTGGTCTTCTTTTGTTAGAAATGGCATCCTTAGGTTTTCACCCATTGAAACCAATGTAGGCAGTTATAAAGCACTTTTGCTAAAAGAGTAAACGCAAACCTTCTAGAGTCTGACTAAAGTTGTGGAGAGTTGAAGGAACTTTGTGTACAACAGTGCTTAGAATTCTTGTATTTTAAAGGACTTCTGAGAAATTCAGGTTTTCACCTTTTTTTCAGTTAGCGTATTCTGAGCATGTTTGGTAGAGAAGGTATATCTGACCATAACTCTATAGAAACAGGCATTACATGTAACATCTTTTCTGGGAAAGATTCTCTTAGCTAGAGTTCTTAAAAACAGCCATTACATCTCTATTGCTTGGTCTTCTTTTGTTGGAAATGGCATCCTAAGGTTTTCACCCATTGAAACCAATGTAGGCAGGTATAAAGCACTTTTGTTAAAGAGTAAAAGGAAACTTTCAGCAGTCTGACTTAAGATGTTGAGGGTGGAAGGAACTGGGTGTACAACAGTGCTTAGAATTCTGGTATTTTAAAGGACTTCTGAGAAATTCAGGTTTTCACCTTTTTTCAGTTAGCCTATTCTGAGCATGTTTGGTAGAAAGGTATATCTGACCATATCTCGACAATAACAGGCATTACATGTAAGTTCTTTTCTGGGAAAGATTCTCTTACCTAGAGGTCTTAAAACAGCCATTACATCTCTATTGCTTGGTCTTCTTTTGTTCGAAATGGCATCCTTAGGTTTTCACCCATTGAAACCAATATAGGCAGTTATAAAGCACTTTTGCTACAAGAGTAAAAGCAAACCTTTAGCAGTCGAACTAAAGAGGTGGAGAGTTGAAGGAACTGTGTGTACAACAGTGCTTAGAATTCTAGTATTTCAAAGGAATTCTGAGAAATTCATGTATTCACCTTTTTTTCAGAATGCCTATTCTGAGCATGTTTGGTAGAGAAGGTATCTATGACCATAATTCTATAGAAACAGGCATTACATGTAACTTCTTTTCTGGGAAAGATTCTCTTAGCTAGAGGTCTTAAAAACAGCCATTACATCTCTATTGCTTGGTCTTCTTTTGTTGGAAATGGCATCCTTAGGTTTTCACCCATTGAAACCAATGTAGGCAGTTATAAAGCACTTTTGCTAAAAGAGTAAAAGGAAACTTTCAGCAGTCTGACTTAAGATGTTGAGAGTGGAAGGAACTGGGTGTACAACAGTCCGTAGAATTTTTGTATTTTAAAGGACTTCTGAGTAATTCAGCTTTTCACCTTTTTTTCAGTTAGCGTATTCTGAGCATGTTTGGTAGAGAAGGTATATCTGACCATAACTCTATAGTAACAAGCATTACATGTAACATCTTTTCTGAGAAAGATTTTCTTACCTAGAGTTCTTAAAAACATCCATTACATCTCTATTGCTTGGCCTTCTTTTGTCAGAAATGGCATCCTTGAATTTTCACCCATTGAAACCAATATAGGCAGTTATAAAGCACTATTGCTACAAGAGTAAAAGCAAACCTCTAGCAGTCGAACTAAAGAGGTGGAGAGTTGAAGGAACTTTGTACAACAGTGCTTAGAATTCTAGTATTTCAAAGGACTTCTGAGAAATTCATGGATTCACCTTTTTTTCAGAATGCCTATTCTGAGCACGTTTGGTAGAGAAGGTATATATAACCATAATTCTATAGAAACAGGCATTACATGTGACTTCTTTTTTGGGAAAGATTCTCTTCGCTAGAGGTCTTAAAAACAGCCATTACATCTCTATTGTTTAGTATTCTTTTGTTGGAAATGGCATCCTTAAATTTTAACCCATTGAAACCAAAGTAGGCAGGTATAAAGCACCTTTGCTAAAACAGTAAGAGCAAAGATTTCGCAGTGTGACTAACATTATGGAGAGTTGAAGGAACTTTGTGTACAAAAGTCCATAGGTTTCTTGTATTTTAAAGGGCTTCTGAGAAATTCAGGTTTTCACCTTTTTTTCAGTTAGCGTATTCTGAGCATGTTTGGTAGAGAAGGTATATCTGACCATAACTCTATAGAAAGAGGCATTACATGTAACATCTTTTCTGGGAAATATTCTCTTAACTAGAGTTCTTAAAAACATCCATTAAATCTCTATTGCTTGGTCTTCGTTTGTTGGAAATGGCATCCTAATGTTTTTCACCAATTCAAGCCAAAGAAGGCAGGTATAAAGCACTTTTGCTAAAAGAGTAAAAGGAAACTTTCAGCAGTCTGACTTAAGATGTTGAGGGTGGAAGGAACTGGGTGTACAAAATTGCTTAGAATTCTTGTATTTTAAAGGAATTCTGAGAAATTCAGCTTTTCACCTTTTTTTCAGTTAGCGTATTCTGAGCATGTCTGGTAGAGAAGGTATATCTGACCATAACTCTATAGAAACAGGCATTACATGTAACATCTCTTCTGAGAAAGATTTTCTTACCTAGAGTTCTTAAAAACATCCATTACATCTCTATTGCTTGACCTTCTTTTGTCAGAAATGGCATCCTAAGGTTTTCACCCATTGAAACCAATATAAGCAGTTATAAAGCACTTTTGCCACAAGAGTAAACGCCAACCTCTAGCAGTCGAACTAAAGAGGTGGAGAGTTGAAGGAACTGTGTGTACAACAGTGCTTAGAATTCTAGTATTTCAAAGGACTTCTGAGAAATTCATGGATTCACCTTTTTTTCAGAATGCCTATTCTGAGCATGTTTGCTAGAGAAGGTATCTATGACCATAATTCTATAGAAACAGGCATTACATGTAACTTCTTTTCTGGGAAAGATTCTCTTAGCTAGAGGTCTTAAAAACAGCCATTACATCTCTATTGCTTGGTCTTCTTTTGTTGGAAATGGCATCCTTAAATTTTCACCCATTGAAACCAAAGTAGGCAGGTATAAAGCACCTTTGCTAAAACAGTAAAAGCAAACCTTCAAGATTCTGACTAAAGTTGTGGAGAGTTGAAGGAACTTTGTGTACAACAGTCCGTAGAATTCTTGTATTTTAAAGGACTTCTGAGAAATTCAGCTTTTCACCTTTTTTTCAGTTAGCGTATTCTGAGCATGTTTGGTAGAGAAGGTATATCTGACCATAACTCTATACAGACAAGCATTACATGTAACATCTTTTCTGGGAAAGATTTTCTTAGCTAGAGTTCTTAAAAACAAACATTACATCTCTATTGCTTGGCCTTCTTTTGTCAGAAATGGCATCCTAAGGTTTTCACCCTTTGAAACCAATGTAAGCAGGTATAAAGCACTTTTGCTAAAGCAGTAAAAGCAAACCTTCAGCAGTCTGACTTAAGATGTGGAGGGTTGAAGGAACTGTGTGTAGAACAATGCTGAGAATTCTAGTATTTTAAAGGACTTCTGAGAAATTCAGGTTTTCACCCTTTTTCAGTTAGCCTATTCTGAGCATATTTGGTAGAAAGGTATATCTGACCATATCTCGACAATAACAGGCATTACATGTAAGTTCTTTTCTGGGAAAGATTCTCTTACCTAGAGGTCTTAAAAACAGCCATTACATCTCTATTGTTTGGTATTCTTTTGTTGGAAATGGCATCCTTAAATTTTAACCCATTGAAACCAAAGTAGGCAGGTATAAAGCACCTTTGCTAAAACAGTAAGAGCAAAGATTCCGCAGTGTGACTAAAGTTATGGAGAGTTGAAGGAACTTTGTGTACAACAGTCCTTAGAATTCTTGTATTTTAAAGGACTTCTGAGAAATTCAGGTTTTCACCTTTTTTTTCAGTTAGCCTATTCTGAGCATGTTTGGTAGAGAAGGTATATCTGACCATAACTCTATAGAAAGAGGCATTACATGTAACATCTTTTCTGGGAAAGATTCTCTTAACTAGAGTTCTTAAAAACATCCATTAAATCTCTATTGCTTGGTCTTCGTTTGTTGGAAATGGCATCCTAATGTTTTTCACCAATTGAAGCTAAGGAAGGCAGGTATAAAGCACTTTTGCTAAAAGACTGAAAGCAAACCTTCAGCAGTCGGACTAAACATGTGGAGAGTTGAAGGAACTGTGTGTACAACAGGGCTTAGAATTCTAGTATTTCAAAGGACTTCTGAGAAATTCATATATTCACCTTTTTCAGAATGCCTATTCTGAGCATGTTTGGTAGAGAAGGTATATATGACCATAATTCTATAGAAACAGGCATTACATGTAACTTCTTTTCTGGGAAAGATTCTCTTCGCTAGAGGTCTTAAAAACAGCCATTACATCTCTATTGCTTGGTCTTCTTTTGTTCGAAATGGCATCCTTATGTTTTCACCCATTGAAACCAATGTAGGCAGTTATAAAGCACTTTTGCTAAAAGAGTAAAAGGAAACTTTCAGCAGTCTGACTTAAGATGTTGAGGGTGGAAGGAACTGGGTGTACAACAGTGCTTAGAATTCTGGTATTTTAAAGGACTTCTGAGAAATTCAGGTTTTCACCTTTTTTCCAGTTCGCCTATTCTGACCATGTTTGGTAGAAAGGTATATCTGACCATAATTGGACAATAACAGGCATTACATGTAACTTCTTTTCTGGGAAAGATTCTCTTACCTAGAGGTCTTAAAAGCAGCCATTACATCTCTATTGTTTGGTATTCTTTTGTTGGAAATGGCATCCTTGAATTTTCACCCATTGAAACCAATATAGGCAGTTATAAAGCACTTTTGCTACAAGAGTAAAAGCAAACCTTTAGCAGTCTAACTAAAGAGGTGGAGAGTTGAAGGAACTGTGTTTACAACAGTGCTTAGATTTCTAGTATTTCAAAGGAATTCTGAGAAATTCATGTATGCACCTTTTTTTCAGAATGCCTATTCTGAGCATGTTTGGTAGAGGAGGTATATATCACCATAATTCTATAGGAATAGGCATTCCATGTAACTTCTTTTCTGGGAAAGATTCTCTTAGCTAGAGGTCTTAAAAACATCCATTACATGTCTATTGCTTGGTCTTGTTTTGTTGGAAATGGCATCCTAAGGTTTTCACCCATTGAAACTAATGTAGGAAGGTATAAGGCACTTTTGCTAAAAGAGTAAAAGGAAACCTTCAGCAGTCTGACTTTAGATGTTGAGGGTTGAAGGAACTGTCTGTAGAACAGTGCTTAGAATTCTTGTATTTTAAAGGACTTCTGAGAAATTCAGGTTTTCACCTTTTTTTTCAGTTAGCGTATTCTGAGCATGTTTGGTAGAAAGGTATTTCTGGCCATATCTCTACAATAACAGGTATTACATGTAACATCTTTTCGGGGAAAGATTCTCTTAGCTAGAGGTCTTAAAAACAGCCATTACCTCTGTACTGCTTGGCCTTCTTTTGTTGGAAATGGCCTCCTTAGGTTGTCACCCATTGAAACCAATATAGGCAGGTATAAAGCCCTTTTGCTAAAAGAGTAAAAGCAAACCTTCAGCAGTCTGACTAAAGATGTCGAGAGTTGAAGGAAAGGTGTGTACAACAGTGCTTAGAATTCTAGTATTTCAAAGGACTTCTGAGAAATTCATGGATTCACCTTTTTTTCAGAAAGCCTATTCTGAGCATGTTTGGTAGAGAAGGCATATATGACCATAATTCTATAGAAACAGGCATTACATGTGACTTCTTTTCTGGGAAAGATTCTCTTCGCTAGATGTCTTAAAAACAGCCATTACATCTCTATTGCTTGGTCTTCTTTTGTTGGAAATGGCATCCTTAGGTTTTCACCCTTTGAAACCAATGTAGGCAGGTATAAAGCACTTTTCCTAAAAGAGTAAAAGCAGACCTTCAGCAGTCGGACTAAAATATGGAGAGTTGAAGGAACTGGGTGTACAACAGTGTTTAGAATTCTTGTATTTTAAAGGACTTCTGAGAAATTCAGGTTTTCACCTTTTTTCCAGTTAGCCTATTCTGAGCATGTTTGGTAGAAAGGTATATCTGACCATATCTCGACAATAACAGGCATTATATGTAACTTCTGGGAAAGATTCTGTTACCTAGCGGTCTTAAAAACAGCCATTACATCTCTATTGCTTGGTCTTCTTTTGTTCGAAATGGCATCCTTAGGTTTTCACCCATTGAAACCAATATAGGCAGTTATAAAGCACTTTTGCTACAAGAGTAAAAGCAAACCTTTAGCAGTCTAACTAAAGAGGTGGAGAGTTGAAGGAACTGTGTGTACAAACGTGCTAAGAATTCTAGTATTTCAAAGGAATTCTGAGAAATTCATGTAGTCACCTTTTTTTCAGAATGCCTATTCTGAGCATGTTTGCTAGAGAAGGTATCTATGACCATAATTCTATAGAAACAGGCATTACATGTAACTTCTTTTCTGGGAAAGATTCTCTTAGCTAGAGGTCTTAAAAGCAGCCATTACATCTCTACTGCTTGGTCTTCTTTTGTTGGAAAAGGCATCCTTAAATTTTCACCCATTGAAACCAAAGTAGGCAGGTATAAAGCACCTTTGCTAAAACAGTAAAAGCAAACCTTCAAGATTCTGACTAAAGTTGTGGAGAGTTGAAGGAACTTTGCGTACAACAGTCCGTAGAATTCTTATATTTTAAAGGACTTCTGAGAAATTCAGCTTTTCACCTTTTTTTCAGTTAGCGTATTCTGAGCATGTTTGGTAGAGAAGGTATATCTGACCATAACTCTATACAAACAAGCATTACATGTAACATCTTTTCTGGGAAAGATTTTCTTAGCTAGAGTTCTTAAAAACAAACATTACATCTCTATTGCTTGGCCTTCTTTTGTCAGAAATGGCATCCTAAGGTTTACACCCTTTGAAACCAATGTAAGCAGGTATAAAGCACTTTTGCTAAAGCAGTAAAAGCAAACCTTCAGCAGTCTGACTTAAGATGTGGAGGGTTGAAGGAACTGTGTGTAGAACAATGCTGAGAATTCTAGTATTTTAAAGGACTTCTGAGAAATTCAGGTTTTCACCCTTTTTCAGTTAGCCTATTCTGAGCATATATGGTAGAAAGGTATATCTGATCATATCTCGACAATAACAGGCATTACATGTAAGTTCTTTTCTGGGAAAGATTCTCTTACCTAGAGGTCTTAAAAATAGCCATTACATCTCTATTGTTTGGTATTCTTTTGTTGGAAATGGCATCCTTAAATTTTAACCCATTGAAACCAAAGTAGGCAGGTATAAAGCACCTTTGCTAAAACAGTAAGAGCAAAGATTCCGTAGTGTGACTAACGTTATGGAGAGTTGAAGGAACTTTGTGTACAACAGTCCTTAGGATTCTTGCATTTTAAAGGGCTTCTGAGAAATTCAGGTTTTCACCTTTTTTTCAGTTAGCGTATTCTGAGCATGTTTGGTAGAGAAGGTATATCTGACCATAACTCTATAGAAACAGGCATTACATGTAACATCTTTTCTGGGAAATATTCTCTTAACTAGAGTTCTTAAAAACATCCATTAACTCTCTATTGCTTGGTCTTCGTTTGTTGGAAATGGCATCCTAATGTTTTTCACCAATTGAAGCCAAAGAAGGCAGGTATAAAGCACTTTTGCTAAAAGAGTAAAAGCAAACCTTCAGCAGTCGGACTAAAGATGCGGAGAGTTGAAGGAACTGTGTGTACAACAGTGCTTAGAATTCTAGTATTTCAAAGGACTTCTGAGAAATTCATGTATTCACCTTTTTTTCAGAATGCCTATTCTGAGCATGTTTGGTAGAGAAGGTATATATGACCATAATTCTATAGAAACAGGCATTTCATGTAACTTCTTTTCTGGGAAAGATTCTCTTCGCTAGAGGTCTTAAAAACAGCCATTACATCTCTATTGCTTGGTCTTCTTTTGTTCGAAATGGCATCCTTATGTTTTCACCCATTGAAACCAATGTAGGCAGTTATAAAGCACTTTTGCTAAAAGAGTAAAAGGAAACTTTCAGCAGTCTGACTTAAGATGTTGAGGGTGGAAGGAACTGGGTGTACAACAGTGCTTAGAATTCTTGTATTTTAAAGGACTTCTGAGAAATTCAGGTTTTCACCTTTTTTCCAGTTAGCCTATTCTGAGCATGTTTGGTAGAAAGGTATTTCTGACCATATCTGGACAATAACAGGCATTACATGTAACTTCTTTTCTGGGAAAGATTCTCTTACCTAGAGGTCTTAAAAGCAGCCATTACATCTCTATTGTTTGGTATTCCTTTGTTGGAAATGGCATCCTTAAATTTTCACCCATTGAAACCAAAGTAGGCAGGTATAAAGCACCTTTGCTAAAACAGTAAAAGGAAAGATTCCGCAGTGTGACTAAAGTTATGGAGAGTTGAAGATACTTTGTGTACAACAGTCCTTAGAATTCTTGTATTTTAAAGGACTTCCGAGAAATTCAGGTTTTCACCTTTTTTTCCAGTTAGCCTATTCTGAGCATGTTTGGTAGAGAAGGTATATCTGACCATAACTCTATAGAAACATGCATTACATGTAACATCTTTTCTGAGAAAGATTCTCTTAACTAGAGTTCTTAAAAAGATCCATTAAATCTCTATTGCTTGGTCTTCGTTTGTTGGAAATGGCATCATAATGTTTTTCACCAATTGAAGCTAAGGAAGGCAGGTATAAAGCACTTTTGCTAAAAGAGTAAAAGCAAAGCTTTAGCAGTCTAACTAAAGAGGTGGAGAGTTGAAGGAACTGTGTGTACAACAGTGCTTAGTATTCTAGTATTTCAAAGGAATTCTGAGAAATTCAGGTTTAACCTTTTTTCCAGTTAGCCTATTCTGAGCATGTTTGGTAGAAAGCTATATCTGACCATATCTCGACAATAACAGGCATTACATGTAACTTCTTTTCTGGGAAAGATTCTCTTACCTAGAAGTCTTAAAAGAAGCCATTACATCTCTATTGTTTGGTATTCTTTTGTTGGAAATGGCATCCTTTAATTTTCACCCATTGAAACCAAAGTAGGCAGGTATA